>CP126892.1:56170000-56172500 GCA_030440675.1 Furcifer pardalis | reverse complement strand
CATTTGAAAAGTGGCAATTAGGGGAATAGTGTACCAGATCTGACCATTTTCAGTGTCACCAAAATACCTAAATACAGCAATGAGATTTTGAAGAATTTCCGATGCTAGCTTTTGGGTTTTATATTTTTAAAAATATCTATGATGACAGCTATTTAAAAGTTTCCAGATGCAAATGTAAAATCCTCATTTCCTTCTGGAAGGGAAAAATACCTTGACAATGTTCCTTTATGTTACTTTTCATAATAATCCTAAGTTTTGAGATAACTATCAACTGTATTTGTAACAATAAATGGATTTAAATGAGTCATATGCTTTTTCTAATATTATTTTAAGTGAGCCATTCCACTTTTTTATTAGAACTATTTCAGGTTCACAGTCCTACTGGCAAAGTATTATTCTTTAGGAACGGTGCTGGTACATTTCTGAAAATGCAAAAAGGCCTGTCTATTTTAATGATTTGACTGTGATGGCTTAGTGTTTAAGACACTGAACTTGATGCCCAAGTGCTGCATGGAGTGAACTTACGTCTCTGTCCTAACCTAGCAGTTCGAAAGCAAGAAATTGCAGGTAGATAAATAGGTACCACTTAAGTGGGAAGGTAACAGCGTTCCATGCACTCCTGTTCTAGTCATGCCTGCTACATGTCCATGGAAATGTCTGCTGACACAGACATTTCTGGCTCATTGGCTATTAATTGAGATGAACACCAAACCCTAGAGTTGGATATGATTGGCTTTCGAGCTTGTGTTAGAGATTAAATGGTGCAGACATGTCTAGAAGAACCTTTATTTTCTTTGCCTTTGATGTTCATGTATTTATGACATTTTTAAGAGAAACACTACACTGTAAATCTGTTGCAGATTTAAAATCCCTTCCTTTTTGGAACAGGCTGATGTAGCGTTCATCTTCAGTACTCATGCGCACAGAAAACAACAGCTGTGAAAATCTTTTATGCTAACTTCTTAAAGGCATTGTACCTTCTGATTGCAAACCTCCCATTTCTCAGGAGTATGATGATCTAACTTACAGTTTCCCTGTTTTCATCTAACCAGGAAACTGGTGCAATTGATTATGTTGAGTATTAATAGTCACTCCCTCAGAGATCAGCTATAGTACTTGTATGGTACTTCCAACTAATTAACATTGGATAAAAAATATCACTTCACTCTTGCTTCGATTGTACCTCTATCCCTCCTCTTAAAAGTGTAGTGTACAATCTACTTTGTCAAGCCTGAACTCATGTGTATAAAAGAAATAATGTAAAATTATATTTTCATGTTTTTATACTTGTCAACATGATGAGAATACTTAATGTATGGGTATTTCAATATTTAAATTACCAATAATGTTGATCAGGTGATACACATCTCATTTTTAAAACAAGGTGATCATATTTTAATATCCATGTTACAGTACACGAGTATATTGCTATATAAAGTATTCTGTGTGCATTTAAGTGGAACAAAATAGTGAAGAATGATAACAGCTGTTTAAGGGTTTTTAAAATTCATTTTATAGAAAACTGTTATGGAAAAGCAAAATGTTTATGATCAAATTCTTGTGTAAATTTCAAAATGTCCTTTACTGTACCTTTTGTTTACACAGTATGGTATTTTATTTCTGCTTTGTTAAGTGGTATCAGTACAAAGCTGGTCGTACACTTTTAAAGGCTTTTAAAAGACAGGATCATTTCCAGATTTTTCATATGTACTTATATAAAAGAAAATGCTTCTGATTTTATTTTTAAATCTAAAACATGACAGTTTTTCTGAAGTGTTGTAAAAACTTCAATCATACATAAAATTTGTCCTTTTTTAAAAGAGGAAAATAATTATTAAGTGATTTTTTTTAGTATTTTTACTTTGGTTCTTACTCAAAGAACTCATTTCATGGGGCACTGTATATCAGACATTCTTATGCACCACTTCACTTTTATCTTGTTGGTCCATTTTCTAAGTCTTAGATACTCCACAGTCCGAGCAAGAGAGAACTGGAGCTCAAGAAAAGTGAATGCAGGATCAAGAAAACTACCTTCTCCTTCTTCAAATGCTGTATCCAATTTTGAAATTGGCGATCAGCCATGAAGATTGTCCTGGGAATATAATGCAGTGGCCTTCCATCTGCCTTTCACATCACAACATGCCACCCATACTACTGATCCAGTTCCATGAGTCACTTTTTGGTTTGAGCCCTTTTGGCACACAAAATCCCTATCAGCCCCAGACAACCATTGATGAAGTTGTTGCCCTCCTTCAGTATGGATTCAAGTGGTATTAAATTCACTTGGGGGCCATCACCCTTTCTGTGGACTTCACCACCCAAGGCCAATAGTCCTCAGGGTTATCAGGTTAGTTAACCACTGACTAATGATCAGTGTTGAGTCACTGGCAGTATGGTCTACTTCCTAACCCATAGGAATAGAAAGTTCAGCTCTCTGTTTTGGGGCTGCAGTCTTACCCTAGAGCACTGGCTCCCAATGTTGTGTATCCAGATATTCTTG